>JAYESA010000004.1:159956093-159976093 GCA_036927795.1 Iris macrosiphon
TACTCACACACTTAGTTATTAGTATTCTTGTTTATCGTCATATTGATCATTATTGTATTTATTCTAGTATTTTCTTATTGTATATCTCTTGTATCTATTGTTGTATCTTGTATATTCACATATATGTACTGTTATATAGTTTTTATCATTGATTAGAACTGCTATTAGAGATGTACTCTGCTCCTTTCCTGACTGGATATATTTCTTCTAGATGACACTGAGGAGTGGTACCCTACACATTACGGTCCTCAGGATATTGTGGTCTTAGAGTCGGAGACCTTGGCTCAGGAGGGACTTATCCCGACTGAGACAGATGACCCGGGACTAGTAGCTTCTTAGTATTCTCTTGTACTGGATTTGTCTCCAGCTTATTTGTTAGTATTTTTTCAGACTCATTGATGTTATTATTTTAGACTCATGAGTTGTATGTGACTATTCCATTCTTTTATCTGATCCGTGCTCATTTCCATCTTAGATCTGTGATTGAGTATATTGATATTATTGGTGACTCATTATATTGTTGGATAAATTAGCCAAACAGCGTTCTACCGCCGATTCTGCGACGTAGGCTGGGCGTTGTTCCCGACTTGTACCCTTACACCGGGTGTAGGTCATGACATCTAGTGACACCGGCTTATCCTTCCGGTAATCACTCTTGAATGGCAGGGCAAATGGTTGTCGCTCCCTTCTGAGGTCCGTAATACGTCGAACACCAGTCCTCTAAGTCATCGTCTAAAGAATATATCCAGTCAGGATGGAATAAGCACACCTCTAACAACAATTCCAATTCATTGACAAAGACTATAAAATAGTAATAGTGAGTGTAATACTTAATGAGAATGAAGAACGGAATCATAACTGACAGTAACAATATGGGAATAGGTAAATATAACTATATGACAGGGTAGGTAAAGAATAAGAAGATGGAATAATAGAGAGTATCACAATGAATAAGAAATAGACAAAAAAGGAACTGTACTAGCTATATATTTTGAAATATCACTCCAATATGTGTTCGATCAATAATCAATAAGTAATATCCATAATAGTACGGCTCAATCATACGGGTAACGTATGGTTGGCTATCGATAATAGTACGGCTCAATCCATCAGGATTAACTATCCATAATAACACAATAGTACGGCTCAATCCAATAGGGTTGGATATCCAAAATAACACAATAGTATAACTCAATCCAATAGGATTAGCTATCTATAATAACACAATATATCCCAATCAAGTCACATCATGATACAAGAAATACAATATGGAGTCGACATATAAGCAGGGTGATCGAGGTGTACAATGATTGTGAGAAACAATATATCATGACCAAAATCGATAACAACTAATCTGTATAACCATCGTATCCAGAAATCAAGTAGAACATCACTAAGTACGTGAAATCATAGTAAATATCAAATAATAGAAACTATCAAAAAATGTACTCTCTTGTAGTCCAAAGCAATGAATGTATAACTGTGTCCGTATCGGTGCCTCAAAGACCTAAATATGAATTTATATATCAAAATAGTATTTTAGAATTATAAACATGTTAAACTAGCTAGAAACTAGGTCTCTAGGTTAACACTAGGTCAACTAGGTCAAAATAAGTTAATACCCAAATTCGGGTTCATAATTACCTATTTAGATGGCCTATTAAGCTATATTAGCTAATACGAAGCCAGAACTAAGTTCTCTAGGTCGTATCCCATAGAAATAGGTAATTTAGGTATCAAATACTATATGTTTATATCTATATAGACTCATATATTTGGGTATCATTCATTGCCTTAACTATTTACCTAGTGTCTTAGTATCTTGACTCATGTCTCACCCACCTATTTGGTACGTATTACTAAAATAAATATCTTGATAGTACCCCAAGTTACTTACTTATCCATGCCTAGCACTTATCTTGACATTTACCCTTAAGTACTTCCTTGGTAATGAGATCCAAAACACCTAACTTTACACTCATATCTCACATATACTCTATACTTCCCTTCCCTTGAATTGATACACTCAGTTATCATCCACACACTAAGAGATTTATCTCAGTGAAGTAACACTGATACTGAACATCTACACTTGATCCTACCTCACTAAATTACCTCCTTAACACCATTCTAAAACAACACTAAAAACCTTGCACTTCCCTCACCCAACCACACTCAACACTCCCCATTAACACTGCCTATAGTCATAGAATTCCAATGCATCCAATCTGAAATATCAGTGTATCTCACACTCATACCAATCCATACATAAGTGCACATATTTGACACCTACCCATCCTTCACTGATATATACCCCCACTGCATCTAACCTTATCCATGTTACCTTGGTATACTTTCTATATCCAGTGGCTGACTTGTACCTGGTCACTTGGTTCACACTTACCCGACCTCAGATCTATACGCATCAATGCACAGCTAGCCATACATGCTGATCTTGAATCCAAATATTGTACTGCTTCCAGAGTGCATTAACATAATACTTGCTATGGTTCTGTGCTTCCTTGATGGCACAGTAGTCCCCAAGTTATTGCAGCTGACATGCAATCACTATTGTTGGCTTTCGAATAACAGGCTTCAGGTTATCCTTAATGTTGCTGCATACAAGCAACTCCTCCTACCTGATTGAACTTGAGTACTACATCCTCCCCTCGATTCCCCATTATAATCCCAAGGACTGCAACTCCTCATCTTCATCAGTAAAAACCCATGCCGGGACTGAATTGTCCCTTGAATTTATAACCCTCCTTGAACCCAATGCACTGCCTACATAATTCCCCTTTGCACTAACACTGGAAGTATAACACAGACACACTTAATTGCAACCACTCTACTACCCCCCACACTTGTGTATAATCCAACCCCAAAATACCCAGACATCTATATATAACACACTCTCACTCACCCATAACTGAGACACACTAAGTTACACTCACTTCTAACACAAATACTAACTGATCCACATGAACAACACACTAACCCATGCCTCCTCCATTCACTGATACCCTAATATACACTCCTATATTACACTTAAACTCAAGCCTCATAATTCCCCTCACTCAACCTGGCACACACAACCCTCAAGTATTTTATTACTACAGTATCAAGCACTGCTCGAGCAAGGCTTGCACAAAGCAGTCTCTCCACTGTTTTCCCCCATATGAACACTTGCCTACATGCCACACTCATATGTAATGTCACCTCTTTACTGCTTGTTAAACTCATATTGCCATACTTGCATCTTGTTGCAACCAAGTGTTGTTAGTACTTACAGACACATCCCTCACACTAGTACTTATGACACTTACTTACTCATATATCACCCTCCAATACCCAATCAATACTAGAACCCTTCTGGCACTCACCCATCCCTCCATTCCTCACTCACTGGTTTCCCTCACTGATAGAGACCCATACACTCTCACTTGATGATATACACTAGTATATCATACCCTCTATCACTCAGACATAATACGCCATCCTCTCACACACTAGCACTAAATCCCCACCATAACTACACACTCTAATACTAATACTACCCACACCTAACACTAATACACAACCAATACTAACCATAGCTCGCCACACCACCAGTTATCACACCAAAACACACTCAAATAATACCCTAATACACAACAAACCAAACATCAAATACTTGGGGTGCATTCCCAAGTATCACCCCATACACTTACAATACTCTTGATATACGCTCTCCAAATACCAAGTTACTCAACCAAACTTCATGCAACATATCTAAATCACCAAGTATAATATAAAAAATATATATAATGGTTATTATAATACAATATGAAGAAATTGGCATGCTAGAGCCCACTATATATACAAATACACATTTTATGACTTCGTATCACAACATTTCGCGATACGCACTCTTCGTATCCAATTGTAGACACGTACATGTTTACCATTAAAATTGGGATTGCTTTAATAAAAACTAAAGAAAGTACAAAGAGGTCATAGACAGACAATCTAAGTAAAAAAATTGATTCTAAAAAGTGATGATGGATAAAGAGCGCCGTAAGGCTATTTTACTTTGTTGACGGTCCGATGCGGGAGCGAGAAAGCTCTTCTCTGTTCTCTCTCATGTGCCTGGGGATGGTCTGGTCTCTCTAAAGCAGAATAGCCTAACTTTGGGGCATCCCAGTTGCTTCTATTTATATCCATCATATTGATGGGTTATATACGACGTATACGCCTCTGTTTGGTGGCCGAATGGGGCTCCTTCAACAGAATACGGTTGCAACTGTAGCCACATAATATGGGTTGAGTCTCAGGCGAGCTGTCGCGTGGACGTTTTGTTAGGATTTGCTATTTGCTGGAGATTCTGGCGGTTCTCGTCTTCCGTTACGTGAGATGTACGGTTTTTGGAAAGCAGGGAGCCAGAGACGCCAGACGCATATAGAATCTGGAATGCCGCAGGCCAAAGACGTATGAAACCCATGGAGTCTGGACTGCATAAGGCCAGAGATTCATGGAACGCGTGAAGTCTGGACCGCATAAGGCTAGAGCCACATGGAACGCTTGAAGTCTGGACTGCATAGGGATACAAACGCATCGGACGCATGGAGTCTGGACAGCATAGGTTCTCCTACGCGTCGCGTTGCACGCTTATCAAAAGCCATTATTAGTCTGACGAGAGCTGCTTGTCGCTTAGTGTGCTCATATTTTTTCAAGCGCTCAAAAAATTATTTTTGTCAGAATTCTGTGTCAAACATAATCCTTTTGTCAGGCCTTTATGTGGCCAATATTTGGAGCGCACGAATGCAGTTTTTTCTTTGCGGCATGGCCATCCTGCAGCCTGGTTTCTTCAGAGGCGAATGGGATGTAGGGTTGTTGGACGCATGGATCCATATTTTTTATGCTTCTACCAGACCCCCTTCAAAGTTTTTAAATTGTTAAGTTTGGAATACTTTGAATAAGAAGCATGGCAGATATATTTTTTAGTCATACGGAGGGCGTGATAATCGATAGTCAAACCTGGAAGGTTTGCTCAAAGGTGCAAAGGATAAAACAAACCCTACTAGGGAGGATGTGAGGACGATAGCTCCGAGGTGACGTAGCCGTAAGCTGGTCAATATTCGTACCGAGAGGTTAAGTATGATCCCAATATTTTTAGTGGAAGATAAAGGAAACAAGCCAGAGGTAATATGGACGTGGATGTTTTCTTTGGAAGGGAAAACGTAAGAAACTCATAATTCAGAGGTAATATAGACGTAAATTATTTGCTTCCAATGAGGACATCCTGCTGGGGGTCTTGGTGGACTTACTACCTCTTGCACACGAGAGTGCAAGTAATAAGTTTGAAACATAGCCCTATCAGATGTAATATAGACGTGGTAAGTTTTGTGGATCCGTTACTTCTTGCACAAGTAATAGGTTTGAGACAAGACCTGCCCGAGGTAATATAGATGTGGCAAGTTATGTGGACTTAACAACTTAACACCGCTAGCGTACTTAGAGTTAAGTATGGGTTCTAAGTTGAGATGACAATCGATATCAGAGGCAATATGGACGTGATGATCAATGGCCGAACCTGTAACGCCCCACAACCGCTCGGAGCGTTACGCTGAGTCGGATTGAATAAATCAAATGCTGGTTACATTTGATTTATTAGGACGTCCATATTGCCTGTAACGTCCATATTGCCTGGGAGGTTTGCTCAGAGGTAATATGGACATGGCAAACTCAGTTGAAGAGAAATATTACGACAATAGTTCATAGGTAATATGGACGTGAACCAATATCCGAGGACTCACTGAGCAGTGATTTGATGGTTATGGTCTATCGGGAATGTAGATAGACCTGAGGGTTAGTCCACTGGAGAGATTATTAGGACGATAGCTCCAAGGTAATATAGGCATGGCTAGCGTCTAATGAGACTGGTTTTTGAGTGGTCCCTGCGGGGGTGTGTAGGAGGACCTGAGGATAGATCCGCTAGAGAACTTTTGAGGATCCATTATCCGTTACGTATCCAGGACTCCTGAATACCGATAATATCTTGTTGAGGATAGGTAATGTTGTGTCTAGGCACTCGCTGGGAATTGTCCAAGGAGTGGGAACCCTATACATCTTGTGGTCCTGTTGGGGATAAAGGGAGTACAAGTCTAGCTTAGACGTAGTACTTTTTTTGGAGCTTGTCTTTGAGGGGCATCATGAGTAAGTCGTCGTTGGGTTTCGCCAGTCGGTAGGCGCCGTTGGAGAATACAGATTCTATGACGAATGGGCCTTCCCATTTTGTTTGGAACTTACCGGCCGTTATGTGGGTCATAACCATCGGTCTCCTTACTGTCAGGATGAGGTCACCCACTTGGTAAGTTATATTCTTCATCCATTTTTTAAAGGCTCCCAAGAGACGCGCTTTGTATAGCTCAATGCGTTGTTGAGCTAAGAGACATTTCTCGTCGAGTGCTTCTAACCCTTGTAGATGTCGACGGTGATTGTCGTCAACTATTAATTAGTTGGAGAGAGCCACTTGGAGCTAGAGAATCTGGATCTCAAGGGAAAGGACTGTTTTGCTCCCATAGAGTAAGGAGAAAGGCGTGCTGGTAGTTGGTGTTCGGGCCATTGTGCGGTAGGCCTACAAACATTCACCGAACTTCTTATTCCAGTCTTGCTTATTGGAAGACACGAACTTCTTGAGGAACTTGATGATGGTTATGCTGAATGCCTCATCCAAACCATTTGTTGCTGGGTTATAAGCAGTTGAAGCTATATTCTGAATCCAATTTTTTTTGTAAAATCGGTAGAACGCCTGACTTGTAAAGTTTGGACCATTGTCATGGATGATCTTTTGTGGCAAACCGAAGTGGTTGATTATGAAATGCTTGACAAAGCTGATCACGTTTGATGATTTGACTTTAGCGAGTGGTACAACTTTCGCTCACTTGGAGAAGTAGTCAATAATGGCCAGGATAAACCGATGCCCCTTGTACGAGGGTAGAATTATCGGCCCTAAGATATCCATGCCCCAGGCTTCAAATAGCCAGGACGCAACAGTCCGGTGTAGGAACTCCAAGTGTTGGTGGATGAAGCTTGCATGGATTTAGCACGCTTGGCACTTTCTTGTATAGTCAATAGTGTCTGCTACCATTGTCGGCCAGAAGTAACCCATCCTCCGGAGGTGGTCCTGTAGCTTAGGCCCTAACTGATGGGCACCGCAAATCCGGTCGTGACCCTCAAAGAGAGCCTGTTTTACTTCTACATTCAATAGACATCGTAGAAGAAGACCATCATAGGAGTGGTGATACAATATTTTGGTAGTTGTATCGTAATAGAACCAGAGGGAGCATTTTCTGATGGAAGTGGCTTCCTTTGGGTTCTCGAAGAGAATTCCATAGACTGCATAGTCGATGAATGAAAGTCTCCAATCTTGTGGGTCAGTGCTCATCTCTATTGAGTATCTCAGGTACTGATAGAGGTTGTTCTTCGGGCAGACAAGCTCCTGGCCGATCATGGTGATCAGTTCATGAGTATTGACCGAAACAATTAGAGGTGCTGCAAGGTCGGCCTGGGCATCACCCTTGATGTTTTATAGTATAGGGACATGCTGTACGAAGAACCCCTCGAAGGTGGTGACTAATCCAAGCGGGACTCGGTAGCAGAAAAGCAGGTCCTCGTTTTGGACCTCGTACTCGCCTCAGACTTGGTTGACGATCAGTTTCAAATTTTCGTAGGCTTCCAGGTGGTCAACTTCCACTTGTTTAGCAAGTTGGAGACCAATGACAAGAGCGTTGTACTCTACCACATTGTTGGAGCATGGCTCTGTGAGGGAGTAGGCACGGTTGATAACTAGATCATATGGGAAGATTAACACTATCTCGACTCCAGTGATGATATCGCCATTGGGCCCTATTTTTGAAGCACCGTCGAAGAACATTGGCCAAATGACTTTTGCGCTCGTCATGGTATTGGAGTTTGAGACTTCGTCGGGGATCTCCACATAGAGTTTCGAATTTTCTCTCACCGGGTAGGCGGCCAGGAAGTCAGCTAGTTCTTGGCCCTTGAAGCTTTTTGTGGAACAAATATCATGTCATATGGTGACAGCAGTATTGCCCACGTAGCCAGGAGGGAGTTGAGTGCCCCGGGTTTGGTCATAAGGACCCTGAGGGGGTTGACTCGAGCAAGGTACTCCTTATCGAGGGGATTATATTTATGCTCCGTACCGATCATCATCCTGTTGAGGCAGTAGATAGCGTGCTTATGACCTGTGTCACTTTTTTAGGCTAGCAAAGTGCCAAGAGAGTGATACATTGCTCATACATAGAGTAGAAAGTGCTTTCCCATAATTGGGGCTACCAATACTGGAGGGCTCATGAGATATTCCTTGATGTCGTCGAAGGTGCGCTAGCATTCTTCGTGACTCCAGGCAAAGACATCGATATATTCCCTAACAAGTTGTAGCAAAGATTCTTGATCCTCATCAGTCATAATTTTACTAATGAAGATAGGTTTAGGGGAGGATTCGTCGCCCAGATCAATTTGTACAACTTCGTCCTTAATGGGAGGTTTCCGTTGCTCGAACCGTATCTTCAATTAGGCGTCTAGGCATTGGGCCCATGGTTCTACTTCAAAGAGTTTCGGTGGATCCGCGTCATCTTCCTCAGAGTTAGCTGATACCATATTGGCAGATAATGTTTGTTTGAGCATATCCCCGATACTGAAGTTCGAGTCCCAAGTGAAGGATTTTGAAGAGTGAGAGTGTAAATTATCTTCTCCATCTGAGCCTTCGGGGGTTGTGGGAGGCGTGACGTACCCTAAACCATGTCTGGTCATATGGTACTAGTCCTCGGATTTGCCTGCAGGCACTCGCATTAGCAGAGGCTCGTCGGCCTTTGTCATAGTTTAAGCCCTTAGCGGCTTTCAGATCGTATCCTATCTTCTGGATGAGGTGCTTTATTCGAGAATTGTACCGGCAAAATGGTATCTTTTCGGTATCAAGTTCTGGCTCCAGTTCTTCTGGGATGAAGGAATGGAGACTTTCTACTCTGCCAAAGATGATGAGTTTGTCTCCTATCTTCCTTGCTGGAACTTTGAAGTAGGAGTTCTGACTAGCTAGAATCCGGTTGATGGCATAGGTGGTAGTCACCTGTGTATGCAAGTAGAGGCCCGGACCGTGCTCAAGGGAATATAGCACGTTGAGATGTGCAACATCCGAGTAGTTTAAATATAGCTCTTTATTGATGAAATAAGATATCTCGTCTTCCGAAATTACATCGTCAAGAGAAGCGACATTAAAATGAGTGGCTACGTACTCCTCTAGCTCGTCTTTCCTGAGTTCTACTCTAGTGCGAGCGATGGCTTCGGAGGTTTCCTGCACAATTTTACCACTAGAGGTTCAAAAGTTATGGTGGGTGCTGGAGCTTCCTTCCATGGTCTCCGAAGGTGGACGACCAGAGGTGTGGGCGCTTTCTTGTGCAGTTTCACCTAGAGGGAAGGAGCTGTGCCGGGAGCTCGTGCTTTGAGATGGGCTCTCAAGGGCTCGTCCGATGTTGTCCCAGTTTCTGCCTCATCATTGGCGTCTTTGCCACCATAATCCTGGTGGTCTTGTTTATAGAGGATCGAGTCAGAGTAATAGGCCTCGACCCCTTTGAATGGATCAACATCGACAAATTCAGTCTTGACGATGCCGTGATCGTCCACGTACTTTAAGCACTAGTGCAAGATTGATGGTACGATGATGTATTGATGTGCCCATGGACGTCCCAACAAGAAGTTATAGGATACATTTGCGTCTATGATGTAGCAGGTGACCTCTGATTTTAAGTCGTCGATCTGACATTTCAGGCGAATCTTTCCCAGAGGGTAGCTTCTTCCAGTATTGAAGCCACTGATGGCAGTATTGGTCGCTTCCAGGCGATGCATCTGGATGCCCAGAGTCTGAAGCAGACTTCGCGGGATGATGCAAATTGATAAGCCAGGATCGATGTGCATCTGGTCCACCTTAATGGCGCCAATGCACCCTATGTAATACAGAGGACGATCGTGCCGATTGTTCTTCAACAACATATCTTATTGTGAGAACGTGATATTGGGTATCGTCCACGTCATATTATTGCAGTAGGGGTATGCGACAGGATCCTCGGCTGGCAGCTTAACCTACACCAAGTAGGTGTCGGTATTTTGTAATGTCACTCTAAGAGCAACCCGAGTGTCTTTGGTGAGTCAGAGAATCTCGAATAGAGATAACTTTGCTAGAGTGTTGGTGAGTTGGGACAAGATGTCGCCAGCCCCGGGGATGTATCTTTGTGCAGCGGCTAGTCGAAGCGAGTTTCTTTCTGCTTGGACTTGTTCGCTATTGGAGGCTAGGATGGACCCAGATCCGATACTGCGGATGCGATTATTGGAAGTGCACCATTATCAGGGATGTCATACTCTCGTTGGTACGCTAGGCCATACCTTGTTGTTTTTGCTATTATTTTTTCAAACGAGACAGAAATCATGTAGCCAGATTTGGACTTCTTGCCCTTAGACTTGGTTGCAGAGGGTGTTGTCTGCTGCATCAATTTTGGACCAAGATCAAAGTGAACCCACATGACCTCCCCACGTGGCGTGGTGAGAGGTATCATCCTGACCGTTTGGTCACGAGATGGCGAAAGATTGATGACCTCCATCATTGCCCGGAGAATTGGGATTACCCTGTCCTGGGCTTCTATCGTCGGAAAGTTACCGGACTAGAGAGACACCATTTTTGCGGTAACTGTATTATCATCGAAATCCAAGGTGAGGGCCTTGATGTCGAGCAGACGATGGATGTACCGCTTCAGGATGTAGCAGTCCCGCATCACATGGTAGACGTAACGATGGTATTGGCACTACTTCGGATTATTCATCTTGGCTGCCTTAACAGGGCGTTTGACGTCAGGGAGCTGAATCTTGTTTCCCTGTAATAGTACATCAAAGATTGCCTTAATTTTATTGTCTTAGAAGGAATACGTTTCCATAGATTTTGGAGCTTCCATGGACTTCTGCTGTCTTCTTGGTCAAGTTAGCGATAGGGCTTGCTTCCCTCTGTCGTCACGGTTATTGTTGTTGTTGTTGTTGTTGTTATTGTTGCTGTTATAGGATCATTTTTCCCTATCATCAGCGACGAGGATCTGTATTCACAAAAGCCGGACATCCTTCAACTTCTTCTAAGCGCTGACATCGTTTATGGTGAACGCCGTCCAATCTTTAAATTGACTGTCGCCCATCCAGACGCTGAATGCTAGAAGTAGGTTTCTGCGGCATATGTCCATCGGTATGGATTTAGGATTTCCGGGAAGTAACTTCAGTGCTACTTTCTTGTATCGTTCAACGTAGGCGCATACAGGCTCCTTCTCATTCTGCGTAATGTCTAATAAGGAGGAAATTGTCATGTCCCTTCTCTCGTAATAGAATCAGGTAAGAAAAATACCATTTAGGTCGTCTAACGATAAAATGTTGCTGTCCTGCAGACTGCAGAACCAGTCAAAGGCTACTCCGGATAATGCCCCCCACAAAGAGCTTAGTGAGAAGAGCGTCACTACGAGGTAGGTGCCCTGCGGTAGTTTTAAAGTAACTCATGTATTGACGGGGAGATATCTTTCCGTCGAATTGGTTCAAATTAAACGTCTTGTACTTTGGCGGATATGGCACATCCCTCCACTCGAGGGGTTACGGCTGTCGAATCCCGATCTCCCAGAGTGTGTTCCGATTACCTAATGAGTACGAACGAGCTCTCGGGACTCGTACCTCCCGAATTGCTTCTCGGGCCTCATCCGATGCAAAAGGAGCAAATGACCCAGGCAGAGCATGATGACCACCAGCAGGAGACACGGTTGCATTCGAATCTCCATTGGTCCCATGGTCTTGGTTTGCTTTACCTGAGGCTCTTGGTGGTTGGGAGGCTACACTTGCCTTGATGTTTAACACTTCTTGGGTCAAGGCTTATATTGACTTGGTCATGGTTTGCATCATGGCCTCGAAGGTTTTGAGGCACTACCGATCACCGGGGCCTTCGTGCTTGTCCCCTTCCATGTATGATATCCTCATATGGAGTGAGATGGATGGGACGGTAGATGTAGCACTTTTTTCCTTAAACTCTTGAAGCAAATAGTCATCGGGGAAAGTTGGTACTGCAGTATCTCGTTCGGACTCTGATGGAACACTACCCCCAGTGTAGGAGGCTGCATCTTCTTTATGGGGATGGCTTCCCCCAAGGATTTTAACACCCACTCCCTGGGAATCATTGTCGTCTCGGAATGCTGGATTATAGTTGACTTCTCTGGGATTGCAACCCCCAGCTTCTGCAATCATATGGGGTCCTGAGGGAGAGCAACCCTTAGTAGCCGACAGCTTTTTCTTTGAGCGGGTGCCTAGGAAAACAACCCCTATAGGTTCTTCTTCTTTTCCTCCTTGGACCCACCTCCTCGACACGCTGGTCGAGAGTGACGGACTGGAGGTATTGGACTTCCTACCTTCCTTCGCGAAGGGGGCCTTCAAAACCAAATAGCATGAGGCGACGGATGGCTCCTCCTGGTACTTGCATCTGCTCTCCTGGTCACAGTCGGCTGGGTGCTCTTTGATGCAGTCGCTGGAACGCCAACCGTCATTTTGTAGGTACTGTTATTTTGTTACAACAGTAGTTGATGATAATGTTAGAATAGTGATGCCCTAGGGAGGACACTTTATATTCTGTGGTTATTTCCTTGCCTTGCGCTTGTGATTGATCACATTGCGTAAGTCAAGGTAGGGGTAATTCGCCTTTACATCCCCCTTTTGAGCACAGGTAGACCGAGCACATGGGTGTGTAGGCGTTGTCTTTTATTCTTGACCTGGGGTTCGTACAAGAACTTTTCCCAAGTCATCAACGAAAGACTTTTAAGATTGACCCAGTCTACTTACCGCTGCGGGTTGGACACGTGGGTCAGTTTATTATGACTTTCCGTCAGGGGCACGTATAGTAAGCGAAGTCTACTGAAGGTCGGTTGAATGGGCGATTGCTTGAGCTTGACGAGGTCGCATCGCCCTAGACTTCATTGTCCATGCACGCACTGGTGCATAATACGAAGAGTCCAACTTTGGGCTTTTACCATTCTCATCTTGATGTATAGGATCAGCGCTGTATGAGATTAGGTGAAAAATAGAGGTTCTGTTGCTGACAGAGCCATATGTGGACCTTTGACTGCGGCTGACGATCGGTGTCGTATGTGGACTTTTGCCTGCGACTGTCGACTTATGAGGCTTCTGTTGTGGCCGCATGGAGCATGTCTCAACACCCAAACTTCTGGCATCATAGTATTTTCCTTTTCCAGAGTTTGGGCGTTGAGCGCCTTTCCCGACTACCACATGAACATGGTCATCCTGGGTGGACGCATGATGTGTGTCTACAGGAACTGGAAGAGAAGTGGAAAGCGCATGCTCCGCAGTTAGATGAGGCGCAGCGGCCTTCGCTACCCATGTCCCGTGGATCTTCTTAGACTTTGCTTGCCTTGGAGAAGGACTCGTGTTGTGCCCAGAGAGCATGTTCTCGAATGCTTGTTGGTCGAAGTATACCACCAACATCCTTTGGGTTGAACTGAGCTTGGCCGTATCGGAATGCGTCACAGTCTTCTCATCAGAGAAGAAGCTGGTCTACAAAACCAGAGATTCTGGGTTCGATCCCCAGCAGACTCGCTACCTTGTTTGCTATTAAACCTAGGATTGATTTAATAACAAACTAAAGAAAGTACAAAGAGGTCCTAGAAAGACAATGTAATTAAAAAAAATTCATTCTGGGTGTGACGATGGACAAAGAGCATTATAATGGCTCTTTTACTCCGTTGACGGTACGATGCGGTAGCGAGAAAGCTCTTCTCTATTCTCTCTCATGTGCCTTGGGGTGGTTTAGTCTCTCTGAAACAGAAAAGCAGACCTCTGGGGAGTCCCAGTTACTCCCTATTTATAGCAATCATGTTGATGGGTTATAGGCGTCGCATATGCCTCTGTTTGGTAGCCGCAGAAGGCTACTTCAATATAATATAGTTGTAACTATAGTCGCATAGTATGGGTTATGTCCCGGGCGACCTGTCGCATAGACGTTTTGTTGGAATTTGTTGTTTGCTGGAGATTCTGGCCGTTCTCGTCTTTCGTTGCGTGACTTGATTATCTTGACACGTGGCATGCGTTTTGGTAGGAGAGAATCACAACAGAAAGATTTTGTCATTTAAGACGCACGGTGTTTGGAACGCAGGGGGCAAGAGACGCTTGATGCGCAATAAATTAGGAACGTCAGGGGCCAGAGACACATGGAACTCATGGAGTCTGGACCACATAGAGCCAGAGACGCATGGAACGTATGAAGTCTGGACCGTATAGGGCCAGAGATGCATGGAGTATGGATTGCATAGGTTCTCCTACTCGTGGCAATGCACGCTTGTCAGAAGTCATTATCAGTCTGACAAGAGCTTCTTGTCGATTAGTGTGCTTACATTTTCTGAAATGCTCAGAATTTTTTTTTTTTCAGGATTCTATGTCAGATATAATCCTTTTGTCAGGCCTTTATTTGGCCAATATTTGGAGTGCACGGATGCAGTTTTTTCTCTATGGCATGGTCATCCTGCGACCTGCTTTCTTCGAAGTCGAATGGGGCACAGGGTTGTTGAACACATGGATCTAGATTTTTCATGCTTCTACAGTATAACCTTGCAAATCATGAATCACGACCCCAAAATTATTGAAAAAATATTTTTATGAACACCTAATGGCCCAAACTCAAAAATTTTCCAATTTTGCCACAAAAGTCAATGTAACTATCATAATATAGCTCATAAAAACCAAGTTCTTCCTTTTATGGGTAGTCCTTAGCCATGAAAGGATTCCTAAGGGTCTAATCATACAAATTAACCACAAAATTGAAAAAAAATATCGGTTATACCTATTGGGAGCCAAATCCTAATAAAACTCCTCCGGGTGGACACGAAAATAACATGAGCTCCTATAATCTCCTATCCAAGTAGTGCTCCTTGAAATTCAAGCTCTTAGGCTTCCTTGATGATGAATATGAGTGGGGGAATGAGAGAAATTTATGTAGAATTTGTCACGCCCCGACTACGTAAAGTCGACAATCGTCCCTCGGACGTGATGTCGTGCGTGCCTAGGTTGCGCAACGCACAAGGCAAGAAAATAAAATATATAGTTTTTATAAAAAATATCGAGTTGTAGTGGAAGATTTATAGAGTCATATGAAATATTTAGAGTATGCGAAGTGAAGCTCTTTTATTGATAATAGTAGCGGTTACAAAAGCTTGAATAGTCCCATTGAATATGCCAACTTGGAAACAACACTCGTTGAGATCTCTTGTTTAAAAGGATTTTCACTATTCTATACATCAAGTCTTCGTATATCCAAGCTAAGGTCTCGCAACTGAGAACCTGAAAGTAGGTACCCACAAATGTGGGTCAGTGCACAACTTGTACTGGTGAGCAGGATAACCCACTCGCCTAAACCGACACTAAGTGATCATGGCAAGCATATAGATTTATAATGATCTTTCTATCAGAACTTAGATAAATTTTAGTTCATGTTGAGACATGCCTCGAAAGTAGTAAATCATGCTCGCATGTAAACTTTGATGTTTTAAAAACATATTCGTATATAGGCATTGAATTCACTTAAGCGGAGAAGCATGTTATTATCGAATCGCATCAATAAGTAACTTGTTATAATCGATCGTCTTGATCACTAAGCATGTTATATTCGAATCGCATCATTCATTAAGCAAGAAATACTTTTATCACTTATAAAATACATAAAATACGTTGAATTGCCTCGCTCAATAGTGACTCAGAATCTATTGCCGATGAGCACGCGCTTGCTCGAAACAAGGCGACATTCATCCTCCTAGCTCAAATGTTCGATAGCCTACCATCTCTTATCTATATACAGGTCACTAACGACACGAGCGTAATACTGGGGCATCTCTTAAGCTTGATATGGTGTGCCCTATCAGCTCGAAGTGTGAGTCCTACTGAAGGTCCCGTAATGCCATGACGTTAAGGTGCATCCTTTCAGTCCGAGTAGACCTGAGGTCCCCATATGTCCCGTGCTGAAGCACGTTACATGAATATACGAGATCGTTCCACACCTTGGTAGCAAGCCTGTTGGAAGTCCCGCCATACCCCGTGCCGAAGCACGTTTGTTGATATTCGATAGCCATTTCAGCACCCGAAGAAACCCTCATAAACGCTTCGCTATACCATACTAGAAGAGCACTCTCAAATTCTTCTATGGCCGATACGAATTTGTCTACCCCTGGGTTCTCTGGGTTTGGCTCATCTCATTTGAGGAATACTAAACCCGTGCATGGGCAGCCCATAACCATTACCATGCAACGTTTCTACTCAAAATCATTCTCGCACTGTCTCAAGGCACTATTGCCATGTTTTGATAGTTTCGATAATGTAAGTACGGTGAGGTATGTGTCAACTATTAAAATGTAAGTAAAGAGAGGTACAAATTGACTCTCCCCACTATACTATAGCATCTCTTTGTCCTCCGATTCATTATTATGTGGCGACCCGTAGTCGCCAAATAATCTGAGTCACCATGCCGCTTCTCGACACAGTGTTCCATGGTGCCCTATCCCCGTTCGTTAGTTTTGTGGCACCATTTCCACTTTCTGATTATTTAAGATATTTCGTATCCCATCTTGACAGTTTCGTGGTCTGAACCACAACTGCCTGCTTTACTGATGAAGCGTTCTTAAGATTCTTATTCGATACACGTTCTCTTTATCCATGCCTCTATATACTTTGTTTCAATGTTCTATCTTAGTGTTCAACTATATTTTGACTTATGTTTCTTGTGAGCCACGCTCTATGAATCTGTGATATCGCTAGCATACAACTGATATATTTTATTAAGCATAAAGGAGTAGAGGAAAAGGGTCAGGGCTCGCTCACCTTTACTTATACGCTTAGCCATTATTCGGAGTTGTCACAGCCTATCGCTTCACCTGAGTCGATATGGTTTATCCCCAAATTTTGTGGTCTGATGTGAAGCATGATTTATTTAACTAGTATAACCATATGAGTAAGCAATGCTTCTCAATCATCCGACCCAAGCGAATTCTAGGAAGACTACACCATCGCTTAAGTCCCACTATTGTTGTGTCGTTCTGAACTAGCCTACTTATCTGTTGCACGATACTTGACTCCGTGCAAATGTCTGCATTGAGGTGATAAATCGACCTCAGAATATCCTGCATAAAAGCCTACAAATAAAACCAAAATCGAATCAATACTTGTTTCCGAATCTGTCTTATCGTAAGGTAAGCAACTCAATGCCTCGTTCATGTTCCAACTTATGTTACACAACCAACCCAAATTTCTTTTTTTATTTCGACTCAGTGTAATGCACCGTACAGAGTGGAATATTACATAATATACCACTCAAAATAAGGTTCGTCCTCAAAGCAAAACCCATGCTCGTTCCTGATTGATAATACTTAACCTTTGTGTCAAACACCAACTCAAATTTACTATCTCTGATTCGTGTGCAACACTCATAAAAATTCCTTAACTTCGTATCGCTTCCCAATACCTCAATTCAAGTTCAGCATATCCCTTAGTTTGGATTCGTACACATAATTTAGGCATCCCAAAATATATGCATTTCTGCCAAGCTTAGTAATAGTGAAGTCGGACAAGTTGCGGGTGCAGCTTCCTTTCCAAAAATACCAACTATTTCTTACTTTTGACTGAATTTGTCCTTAGCGTCCATTCCTGTAACCCATTCGCATGCGCACTATTTATGAACACCTAATTTTTTTACATAATTCTCTTTGCCTAACTTGATTCATAATCGCCTACCATCTTTATATGTTTCAAACTGACAATTTCGACTTCCGTATTGCATCGAGTCGTTACATAATCCGAACGCAACGAGCCTCCACAATAATTTCCCGTTCCTCAAATCTTTCACATCGATAGTCACAAGTATCTATTATATCAAGCATTTTGCGCATCCAATCGCAAGGTGTTTTTCACAACATACTCCCGTCCAACTGTTAGCCAACTTGAGTCCAAAATATTTAGGAACACGTTGCCTCAAATCACATTATCACTCGCGTCATTTATTTCTGACGATCATCCTTTCTGATCTGTCGATGCATCAATGTCTGACATCGTCCCTGCTAGGCAACTTACCCAGACAACGTTCTAAGTCTTTCCGACATAGGGGACTATCTTAAACCAATCAGTCCCGTCTATCGCGTTCCTCAAAATACTCTTATCTGATATCACACCGGTCTGACATAAGTGGCTTAGCATTGATCGAATCGATAACTAACACTAACTATCCTTCGGTTCTCGCTATAAAATCAACGATGCTCAAAGGTGTCACTCTAATCGAAATCAATATTTCAGCCGACGCATTCGACATCACATACCTCAAAGGTGTTATTTTTTCAGCCGAAGGCTATTCTATCGAATTTTAAAATTAATATTCTATCATCTAAACTTATCTTCAACATGCATCACTTAATATTTATCTTCGACGCAATCTCTTATGCCTTATCAATGAGGTCATCTTATAGGTCTCTAACGATTACTTGGATTTGGCGGTCAATTCTCTAGGGTCATCTGCCCCGAAGCTACAATAGTTAATTATGAATTATCAACGATGGACAGTTATTAAGAACCATGCTATATGTTATTCTGAAGCCAAACCAATTCCAACAAATTCTATGGGATTCTACCCAAATCTGAGAGTACGTTTCAAATTCTGAAACACATGCACTACCAGCCAACATATTCGCTAACCAGGAAACATCTAGCCGTCTTAGGGTTTGAGTCTATCTACTCTTTAATCGATATCCGACATACTCTATACTCGACAAAATCATTCTCGATCGAACTGCCAATCCCACTAACTCAATCATTTTGTCATGTCTCTATCAAGTAAATTCTCTACCGATTGATATACGACTTCGAGTATCGTTACTCACAACTTTCTGAATCATAGAAATTACTCTATTTTTATCCTTTATCCCGATTAAGTTTCCTGCACAATCTATTTTGCTTGAGTGAAACTACAATTCTTCCCTTATGATCCTTGCTCCATTTTCGATCCTTCTCATTGCTATGTTAATTTCCATGTCCCGATGACTTGCGCACAATTCCCTGCGATAAGTTTATTCCAACTATATCTATTTTGATATGCCACGTCCGTCTATGTTTCGTAGGAAACTTGCCTACGCTTGATGCACCGTCTCACTATTATCCGCCTACGTCTATGCCTCGATCGCGTAACCTAGTTACCGATCATAAGTCACAAGCAACAACGATCAAGTCCTCAAAGTTTTATGTGACACGAACTATTTTTAAATATTTCATTCCCAACGAGTCCCTCTGCTCGACCAATAGTTTCTTTGCGTTTGTAAATCCACGAACTATGCTTGTTACTCCTAGATTTGCATTGATCCCTCGCGCATGTGTGCGCACCTAGCTGTTATCAATTTCTCTCGTATTTTTTGGCCAACTTTTCGTCCTACAATTTTTGACTTTTCGTCCGACATAACATTTATTCGATTCGAGAGTCTGTTCTCGGTCATTCGAACATAATCCGTCAAAGAATACTCGAGTCACACATTGTCTTACAATTTTCCAAACGATTCTCGAAGTTACCCCATCTGTTGCGGATAATCTATCACTGTCTATGCGAATGTTCTACTGCACGCATCTCTTCGTGGTATGGCAAATACCACTTAAAGATCGAGCCACTCTTTGTATCGCACTTCCTCTGTCTCGATCCAACTTCTATTTCCAATTTTCCATCCCGTGGTGATATTAATGACTACAAACCTGACATTCGCTTACTCAAAGTCAGACATAATACCCAGCCAACATACGAACCATCTTACTATTTCAATTAAGTCCTGTCCATTTTATCTCGTGCAATATTTCCTTCCTGATATTCCAACTATTACTCAAATCATTCAACCCGTTTGTTATCGTTTTGATGT